>CM077286.1:12669812-12679812 GCA_039654925.1 Anguilla pacifica
TCCCTACGTGTCTAAAGTCTATACGAAAGTCACATGCAAATACCCTAGTTTGAATAATGAAATCGCGCAGGTGTCACGGGTGCCTTGCATCACCCTGGCCACGCTTTTTTTTTTTTTTTTTTTTTTGCGGAGAAGCGAAAACGCGCTCGGTTCGTTTCAAAATTTGGCCTAAAAAAATCGGGGGCGGGTCTTTTCCCGGTCACCCGGGTCCACCCCCCCCCCAAGCTCCGTCCTCCGTATATCAGCTAGCGTTGGGGAGCGCTAAATCTCACATCGGCCCGGTTTACCTCCGGCTGGCAGTTCAGCCCGCGCTCAGTCCTCCTCGCGCGGCGGAGGTGGCCTTGCATTTTGTTTGGGATTCAATAAATCTTTTTTTTCCTTTTTCTTTTTTTCTTTTTTCTTTTTTGGGTTGCTTTTAATGGTATCGGGTCAGGAGAAGACTCATTCACTCCGCGCTGTTTTTCGTGTACCTTTCATCTCTCGACTTTCAAAATAAAGGCATCCTTGTCCTGCAGAATGTTTTGCTTTGTAGAGGAGATTTGATTATGCTGGGTCCTGTGAAGAGGCCTGATACTGTACTGTGTACTAAAAGCACAGATGACTAAATAAAGCACACTGAAATAATGGATTATAGGATTGTTTAAACTAAACTAAGGGATGATGGGATAGTTTACACTAAGCTAAAAGATGATGGGGTAGTGTACACTAAACATAGGGATGATGGGGTAGTCTCCACTGAACTAAGGGATTATGGAGTACTGCACACTAATCTAAGGGATGATGGGGTAGTGTACACTATAAGGGGTGATGGGGAAGTGTACACTAAACTAAGGGATGATGGGGTAGTGTACACAATAAGGAATTATGGGGTAGTGTAGAATACAAGGGATGCTGAGGTGGTGTCCACTGAACTAAGGAATTATGAGGTAGTGCACACTAAACTAAGGGGTTATAGAGTTATGCACACTAGCTGAAGTGATTATAGGGTAACTTGCGGAAGAGCAGTGGATGATATTGTAAAGGAGTGATGCTCTAAAGGAGATGAGAGGCTAGTGTAGGGGAGCAGCGTGCTCAGGTTAAGAGCACTATCCGCAGATGAACACACGGAGAGAACACAAGAGTGTTTTTTAATTACCGGGCGCGTTCCTGCCCGCCGCGCCCTCGTTGTGATGCGTCTGCGGCAGTGCTCTGGGTGTCCCTGCCACCGCTGCTGCTTAAAACTCAACCCCGGCCCTCACCCTCGCCCCCTTTCTCCCCGAGAGCCAGAGCTTAGATCTCCCCTGACGATTCATCCACAGATAAAATATTCCGGAGATGGGCAGCTTCAAAAAGAAAGAATGAAAGAAAGGTCCTTACATGTTCTCCTTCCGTGTGTTGCTTGTGCGTGTTGCTGCTTCCTTTAGAGAAGGTGCCTCAGATGAAATGATCCCACCTCTCTCCATGCCTCTCAGGGCTGGGTATATTTGAGCTGTGGCTTCCTGGATGGAGGAGCTCAGCAGCGGAGGTGCGGTCGCTGGCCTGACGTGTGTAAGCGCCACTTTGGGTCCGAGCGCACGTTAGCCACTCTGCCTCCCGGTGGCGCGTTCCGTGTTTTCGAGCACAGGCCACTGTTAGCCATCACTCCATGTGTCTGTGCAGAGAGGTGAAAGGGACAGGAGGTGGGGGGGGGCCGGGAGGCTTCTTGTTTATTCTGTTATGGGACGAAGGCCTTGCGAGGCCTTGCGGGGGAGACGGGAGCCGGACGGCCTTCGGGCCCCTCGCCCGGCGTGTCGGGCGCGGCTCGCGAGTATGGGCGGGGCGGGGCGGGGCGGCTCTCCATCATCTCCTCCAGGATGGCGGTAATGAGGAGGGGAGCACAAAGGAGCGCATTCTCCCCCCCCCTCCCCGGGATCCAGGAGCCAGCGCCGCCGCCCGAAAACCAAACACTAAGCGTGTAGCATTTTTCGTCTGCGGGCGTCTGATTTATGAATCTGCGAGGACAATCGAGGCCCTGTGTGCGGCTCAGCCTCGCGCGGGGCGCGGGGCGCCGGGCGCATGAGTTATTCCCTTTATCAGCCCCGGAGAGTAAATCAGCCGGGGGGGGGGGGGGAGAGGAACAGCTGCGCACCGGGAGCTCAACACGGAGGCGTCGGGCTGAGGGGGAGCGGGCGGGGGGGGGGGGGGGGGGCGGGCGATAAGACACCTGGGCGCAGAAGCCGCACGCCGCCGGCGCCCCGTCCCGCACCGTGGCGGCGCGGACGGACGCCTCCCACGCCTCCCTGTTCCGCCCGCCGTCGCCACCGCCACGGAACCTTCCGGATGCCGACTGGGTCAGCGGGAGCGGGAGAGGCGGGCGTCGGCGTCGGCTTCCTGCGGCCTTGTCGAACCCGGCCGATAACGGCGGGGCTTCCCGCTCTGGCATCCCGGCGGAGATTTCGCCGAGCGGCGAAGCCGGTCTTCGTTCGCCGCTCCCTCCTTCGCCGCGCGAACACGAGTGAATAAATAACACGGGCTCGGGCGGCTTGCTGAGCGGCGCTCTGACACGTTTCAAAACTTTTAGCCCCGTTTTTATTCGAATAAAACATCGCTCGCCTTTTTTTGTCTCTGAAATCCTTTTGATCGCGGCTCTCCTGTTTTCCTCTCGGGCCGCGGTAATCACGCCGTCCGTTCCTATTTCGGATTAGCGGATGCTTCCGTCGTTTCCGCGAGGAAAATGGAACCGACTGCAGCTTCCTCTCTAATTAACCTGCGCATCTGCGGTGACGCTAAGAGCTAGAAGTATTAAAAACAGCATCCCTCTGATGAACGCGTTGCTGTGAAGCACACAAATCCACGAGCGTCTTTGTTTTAAAGAAGGTTGAGCACCAGTCATTTGAAATTCTCTTGATTTCCTGTAAAGCACTCTATAGCTGGCCAGCATATCGGAATGATCGCCCAGCTTGGGTGAGGGGGGACGACGTTGGGCAGCTCGAAACCCGCTTCCGCTGGCACCAGCGCCACCCTCGCAGGTCGACTCCCAGGAGGAGGAGGCGCACGGGTCCTCCTCCTGACAGCGGCCTCCGAGTATTTCGGCCCCCAATTTGCCAGCTGTCCGTTTCGATAGTGACGGAACTTCCTCCCCTGCCCACTGCTGCGTCCCCAGGGAGGAGGACAGAGAACGCACGTCGCCTTCGCCAACTGTATCAGGCCTGGCCGCCACAGTCAGGCTGGATCTGCTCTTTGAGCGTGAGTGTGTGTGTATGTGTGCATGTGTGTGTGTGTGTGTGTGTGTGTGGGTCTGAGTGTGTGTGTGTGTGTGTGTGTGCGTTGTGGGGGTAGGGGCAGTGCCTTGTTCAGTGTATCACAGACAGCGCTCAGCGTTCTCCTGAGGAGGAGTCAGTGTGAATTAAGTCGACTCTGACAGCAGACGTGTGAAAGATAATTGTGTTTTAATGATGCAGGCGTCTGTGTGGATCCCTCCCAGCTGTGTGTACGCGTCGGAGTGGACCGTGAGGATTCAGGTGTAACCGCAGTGTGAACGCTCTGAGGTACTGACGCTTTTCCCCCTCTCTCTCTCTCTCTCTCTCTCTCTCTCTCTCCCCCTGTCTGCTCCGTCCTTCCCAGCTGCCTCACCGCCGAGTGACATTCTCGACAGCCAATCAGGCGCAGGACCTGCAGGACCCCTCCCAGCACAGTTACTATGACAGCGGCCTGGAGGAGTCAGAGACCCCCAGCAGCAAGTCGTCCTCGGGGCCCCGCATCGGGCCCCTGGCCCTGCCCGAAGACCACTACGAGAGGACCACCCCGGACGGCAGCATCGGCGAGATGGAGCACCCCGAGAACGGTAAGCCACGCGACCGTTACTGCCCCCCCCCCCCCCCCCCCCCCCCCCCCGCACCCCCTCACCTGCTGGGACCCCCCCGCCCCCCCCCCTCCATCAAGGCTCCGCCCACGCATGCGCCCGTCGGGGCTGTCGCCCGCTGGACCTGTCACTCAGAGCGGGGAGCTGTCGCCGTGGGGGTCGGCGGCGGACTCCTCGTCAGCGCGGCTCCCGGAGTTTGGGGATGAAATGACAGGCGAGAGAGCAGGGAAGAGCGCCTTATTGAAAAGAGAAACGCAGTTAATAAATGATAGTGTCAAACAAAGCAGAACACGGGGGAGAGGGCTTTATTACCGAGATGATGAGGATTGAACCTGACACCTGCATCCTCCTCCACGACGACGGTCCTGTACAGACGTGACTGTCTGAGTGTGTGTGTGTGTGTGAGTGTGTGTGAGTGTATGTGTGTGTGTGTGTGCGCGTCAGTGAGCTTCTCAGCTCTGCTCCCATGCATACTGAAGCAGTCCTTACATCACTCTTACAAACCGCATGGCAGAAGTGCACGGATGAAAGTGGGTCGCTGATGAAGCATCGACACTCGCCATTAATCTATGAGCTTTTCCCAGGCCCAGGACAGCTCGGCCGCTGAGGCCAGATCAGGGCACCCTCCCTGGGTCTCCCTCTGTGGGGTTCCCCCCTTGGCTGGCTGCGGTCCGCATTCCAGCGCCACCCACATTTTCTTGTTCTTTTCAACCGGGGTTTTGGGGTTCACTGGGGTACAGGGACTGCTGCTGCCCGTAAGATATTAGCTGAAATGCAAGCTTGCTTTTCACCCCGACTGCATTGTTAAGACGCAGTAAATAGAATAGTAGTGGAAAGTGGAGCAATAAAGAAAAGATGGTGATGGAGAGAGAGAGAGAGAGAGAGCAGGAGGAGAGGAGAGAGAGAGAGGAGGAGAGAAGAGCAGGTAAGTCGCTGGTGTCAGGCACAGATAGTAGCTCACACGGTGGAGCAGGGGGAAAGGCGGCTCTGTCTCTCTTCATCAGGAGTTTACTGCAGGGGAAACACTGAGCTGTTCTCCCAGTGCAGGACACAGCTATTCCATCTGTAAACACAATTACTCACTGCGTCCCATTACCACAGGACACTCCCTTACTACCTCACACTCACACTCACACTGAGACACACACACATACACACACACAGACACACAAGCGTACCACACACACACACATACTCATACAGACACACACACACACATATACACACACACTCACACACACACACACACACACATACATACTCAGACACACACACACACACACGCACATATACACACACACTCACACACACACACACACATACTCAGACACACACACACAGACGCACAAGTGCAACACACACACATATGCACATACAGACACACAGACAGAGACACACACACACACACACACACACACAAATTTACCCCACACAGATACATACACATGCCCAGACTTTTTTATAAATGATCCATACACAAACAACACACAGGCTCAAATAAAATCAAATGCACATTTGTGTGCGCGTGTGTGTGTGCATTTGTCAGGCTGCAGGCTCAGTAAGAACCTATGTGTTGTTTAATAGGCTACTGATGGCGGTAACCCCTCCCCCACCCTCCCCCCCCCCCCCCCCACGCTGCTCCTGTTTGCTCGCTCGCTCAGACTATAGAGCCAATAAAAGGGCCAGGAGACCTCACACAGAAAGAAAGAAAAAAAAAACCTCCCTCATCGTCTCCACCCCCATCTGACATTACAGCTGTTCTATAAATATGTCAGAGCACAATGCGCCACTGCTCTCCAAACACTGAGGTAAGAGCGTGGGGTATAATCACAGCGCCGGTGAGTGGGCCAGTATGTAAATGATGAGGTGGCGTACCGCGGAAGCGCAGAGCAGGGGTGGATTTGGGGAAAGGGGGGAGGGGGGGGGCTGTCGGGGGTGGGGCAGGGCAGGGGGGAGTAAGGGCGGGGGCGGGCGGGGGATGACACACGGTCACGCTCGCCACCCCTGACTCTGATGGCCTTTGGGCTGTAATGGCCGGACTTTCTCAGTAATGGCCTCCCTGAAATCACAGCCCATTAGAGGGTGATCAGAAAGTGCCGGAACCCGAGCGCCTCGGGACGGAGGGGAGGCTCGGGGAACCGGGGGGGTCGCGCAGGTGTCTGAGAGACATTCCTCTCTCTGCCCACGGGAGATATCTCGCTTTTATCTACCACCGAAGTCCTTTCTCTCTCCCTCTCACTCTCTCATTCTCTCACTTTCTGTCTCTCTCTCTCTCTTTGACGTACCAGCAGAGTTCATCACTTTTCTCAGTGCTGCAGAAAAAAACATCTCTCCCTTCTCTACTGCAAGAATGTCTCTCTCTCTCTCTCTCTCTCTCTCTCTCTCTCTCTCTGTTTCTCTCTCTCTTTCCCTCGCTGCAATGGGGAGTTGTCTCTCTGCAATGTGTTACTGGACTCTTTCTCTCTCCACATCCCCCTATCCTCAGGCAGCTGTAGACACTCTTCTCTTTTCTTTTTTTTTTTATCCGCATGTGTTTTCCGAGAGGAAGTTGGGAGGGGGGGGAGGGGGGAGGGGGGTGTGGAGTAAACAGCCAGCTGCCCTTAATCGAATCGAGCTGAAAATCAGTCAGGTAGTTATGAGATTACCGCTCGTATCATTACAATGATGAGATAGTTAACCAGGGCAATGAGCGGGGCCTGGAAGAACAAGCCTGCCCTTTGTCAGTGTGAGTTTCCCGTCCTCCATCTTGCCCGTTTTTTTTTTTTTTTCTCCCTCCATCATAGTCCTCTCTGCGCTGCCTTTCCCTCTCCCCCTCTCTCCCAGTAAATGGAATCATCTTGCCCGGATAATGGAGTGTAATTCCATTAGCCCCACACTCCATCCCCGGAGTGATGCGTTCGCCAGACACCCCCCTACCTCCTTCCTAATGCATTCATTTCCTCTGCCTAATAGAAATGGATGTGTCTGCGATGGAGGGGAGGAGGGGGAGGGGGGCTGGGGGGCGGTTTGGGGTCAGCCCGCTGTCTCTGGAGGGAAAGGGGTCATCGGCATGATGAGGGGATTATTGTTCTAGACTCCGTGTTCGACACGACGAGCGCACCGCCCCCAGGCCAGACAGCGGGGGCCTGGGGGAGCGCCCCGACAGGAAGTGCGGCGTGTCGGCGCAGGAAGTGCGCGCGGCGGCTCTGGCTCAGCGGGCTGCGCCGAAGCCGCTTACTGACGCGCCGGCTCAGCGCTTCGGCGCCGAAGACCCGCGTGTGAACACCCGTACGCCGCGCTTGCGTGGGACACCGGCTCAGCGGCCCAAACTCGCGGCAGAGCCAGGCCATCCTTCCTCATTCTCTCCAATTACAGAAGGGCTTCCGCTTCCTCCTCCCGCACACAGGTGAAATAGCCGAGCAGATGCGGGCCTAATGTGGAAACATGATTTTATCATGTTTTTAGTGAAGGAACTGCGACGTGTCCCGGAAGGGTATTCATCATGCGCACCGCGCTCAATCTGGAAACGGCCTGGCGGGAACATTAGTCATCTCAAATTGCTCCGGGCAGGAGCAATATTCCCCGGCACATGCATAAAGACAATAACCATATGATATACTGTACATAACACGCCGTAATGTTCCCTGACACACGTGTGAAGCAAATGACCATATGATGCATAACGCGTTCATCCGTCTTTTGTTTTCACGCGCAGGTTCGTCCTGTAGAGGGCGGCGGTGAGCTAGAGCCAAACGGTGCAGTCACATGGTATAAGACCGTTCACTACGTAGGACACCAAACAAACACACACACACACACACACACACACACCAAATGCACACCCATACCGAGAATTTTGATTAGACTGCGTACAGGCTGGTATATATATGTCTGCGTACAGGCTGGTATATATATGTCCGTGTACAGGCTGGTATATATATATGTTCGCGTACAGGCTGGTATATATATGTCCGCGTACAGGCTGGTATATATATGTCCGTGTACAGGCTGGTATATATATATGTTCGCGTACAGGCTGGTATATATATGTCCGCGTACAGGCTGGTATATATATGTCCGTGTACAGGCTGGTATATATATATGTTCGCGTACAGGCTGGTATATATATCTCTGCGTACAGGCTGGTATATATATGTCTGCGTACAGGCTGGTATATATGTCCGCATACAGGCTGGTATATATATGTCCGCGTACAGGCTGGTATATATGTCCGCATACAGGCTGGTATATATATGTCCGCGTACAGGCTGGTATATATATGTCTGCGTACAGGCTGGTATATATATTTCCGCGTACAGGCTGGTATATATATGTCCGCGTACAGGCTGGTATATATATGTCCGCGTACAGGCTGGTATATATATGTCCGCGTACAGGCTGGTATATATATGTCCGCGTACAGGCTGGTATATATATGTCCGCGTACAGGCTGGTATATATATCTCTGCGTACAGGCTGGTATATATATATATATGTCTGTGTACAGACTGGTATTGATACGTCTGTGTACAGGCTGGTATATATATGTCCCCGAACAGGCTGGTATATATATGTCCACGTACAGGCTGGTATATATATGTCCGCGTACAGGCTGGTATATATATGGGTGCGTACAGGCTGGTATATATATGGGTGCGTACAGGCAGGTATATATATGTCCGCGTACAGGCTGGTATATATATATGTCCGCGTACAGGCTGGTATATATATGGGTGCGTACAGGCTGGTATATACATGTCCACGTACAGGCTGATATATATATGTCCGCGTACAGGCTGGTATATATATGTCTGCATACAGGCTGGTATATATATGTCTGTGTACGGGTTTGTATATATATGGGTGTGTACAGGCTGGTATATATATGTCCGCGTACAGGCTGGTATATATATGTCCGCGTACAGGCTGGTATATATATCTCTGCGTACAGGCTGGTATATATATATATATGTCTGTGTACAGACTGGTATTGATACGTCTGTGTACAGGCTGGTATATATATGTCCCCGAACAGGCTGGTATATATATGTCCACGTACAGGCTGGTATATATATGTCCGTGTACAGGCTGGTATATATATGGGTGCGTACAGGCTGGTATATATATGGGTGCGTACAGGCAGGTATATATATGTCCGCGTACAGGCTGGTATATATATATGTCCGCGTACAGGCTGGTATATATATGGGTGCGTACAGGCTGGTATATATATGTCTGCATACAGGCTGGTATATATATGTCTGTGTACGGGTTTGTATATATATGTCCACGTACAGGCTGGTATATATATGTCCGCGTACAGGCTGGTATATATATGGGTGCGTACAGGCTGGTATATATATGGGTGCGTACAGGCAGGTATATATATGTCCGCGTACAGGCTGGTATATATATATGTCCGCGTACAGGCTGGTATATATATGGGTGCGTACAGGCTGGTATATATATGTCCACGTACAGGCTGATATATATATGTCCGTGTACAGGCTGGTATATATATGTCTGCATACAGGCTGGTATATATATGTCTGTGTACGGGTTTGTATATATATGGGTGCGTACAGGCTGGTATATATATGTCTGTGTACAGGTTTGTATATATATGGGTGCGTACAGGCTGGTATATATATGTCTGTGTACAGGCTGGTATATATATGACTGTGTACAGGTTTGTATATATATGGGTGTGTACAGGCTGGTATATATATGGGTGTGTACAGGTTTGTATATATATGTCTGTGTACAGGCTGGTATATATATGTCTGTGTACAGGTTTGTATATATATGTCTGTGTACAGGCTGGTATATATATGTCTGTGTACAGGCTGGTATATATATGTCTGTGTACAGGCTGGTATATATATGTCTGCGTACAGGCTGGTATATATATGTCTGTGTACAGGCTGGTATATATATGTCTGTGTACAGGCTGGTATATATATGTCTGTGTACGTGCTAAAGTGGCTCACAAATCCGGCACATTAATAGCGGGCGGAGCGCGGGAGCCTGACGCGCGCTATCAGTCAGGTGTCGCTAGCATAAAGAAGCCGCTTATTAATCCCATCATTTCTGGCCCGCAGATTTAGAGCGCGGAGCCGGCCCTGGCACGGCGGGTAATTGGGCAGCCGCGGCACCAGCGTGGCGTCGTAAATAAAGGCGGGCGGGCGGGCGGGCGGGCCA